>PQWD01012530.1:0-24991 GCA_019425675.1 Leucinodes orbonalis | reverse complement strand
GCCCTCCCTAGGGCTAGGGTTAAATACCCACGTGCAATTGTCGAATTTTAGAAAATATGTACGTATCCCCGACTCTTTACGAAAGGAAAACGCGTGAGGAAATGTCCACTCAAACGCACAACCTTTGAAATTTCGTCGGGGATGGTTTCGTCACGATGTTTTCCGTGACCGTCAGAGCGTCGATAAAAGTGCATTTTTATTTGAGTATTCGAAAACATCATTGGTTCATAGCGGGATTTGAACCAGCACCCTCCAGATCGGAAGGAATGACATCAAAGTTTGAGCTATCGACTGGCTTTTGGACTTAAAACTGACGTGACAAATTTCAAGTATTAATAATCATCACAGCTCATTAAACTCCCGACCGAGGGCACGAGCCTACCCGTATAGGGTGAATTAGGCTTAGACGTCCACGCGGGCCCAGTGCGTGAATGGCAGTATAAAATACTATATAATATATATAAATAATATAAAATATATTACCCCCTGTCTCCAAGCCACTTGTAACTGTTTGTCTCCAATATTGTTAACCCTGTCCCGAGATCGCGAACAACTTATAAAAAGCATTATTACGTTGCACGTTGATGAAATTGCTGAGAACTGAAAGGAAAATAATATTGTTACCTCTGTTGTTATTTACTAGTGGCTGTGCCCCGCGGTTTTACCTCCGGTATAAGATATACTCCTGCAGTGAAACAAACTAAATCGCTAAAAGCGGCAGACCTCACGCGACCCGTGGCCGCGCTCCGGAAACAACATAACTTTTATTTTCCTAAAAAAAAGGGTTTTTCCGAAAAAATTAATAGAGCCTATGTTTTCCTTATTCCATCAGCTACCTGCCAAAGAAAGTCCCGTCCAAATATGTCCAGCCATTTCAGAGATTATCCGGAGCAAACAGATGCATTCATATTATGTGGTTGCGTTATTATTTCGTTTTCATAGTATTTTTTGTTTCTTTGGTTCCGGCGCCTTGACAACACTATCTTGGAATTATCTGAGTGGCCACCATTTTGGTAGCATTCTTTTGAATATATTTACCTAATAAACGTTTATAATGTGAATTGAAACTACTAAATAAATTATTTCTTCTTTCCATTCCAGTGAAAACTGTTATCAATTTTACAAAACAATCCCCAATTTTTTATATGTATAGATAGCAATTTAGTAGAGTGAATAAAGATTTATAAGAGGTTTCGTTCAATATAAGTACTCTTGCTCGAGGCAGGTGAAGTTAATAAAAGTCGATCTGATAAAATGTATTTACAACTAGACTTGGCAGTTTATATTAGACTAACGGAGATAGACCAGGTCTAGAATTCTAGATATTGGGTTTGGTATTTTTTAAGTTGAGGCTATACCTAAATGAATTGTCGAATATTCATCATCATCACTCATTAACGTCACCAACCGAGGGCACGAACCTACCCGTATAGGGTGATTAGCCTTAGTCGTCACGCGGGGCCCAGTGCCGGAATGTGGAGACTTCACAAACAACCTTTGAATCTCTTCGCAGGCGGCAATGAAGGTTCCTTACCGAGTTTCCTCATCGTCAGAGGTCGATAATCGTACATATATTTCGAAAATTCGAAACACATTGGGGACGGTGTCGACTATGGTGTGTTATCATTGTCATGAGAATGATACGCCTTATAAGTTGTATCATAATTCAATAATCATTTAAATTTTTTCCTCCATACTTTTGGCGTTTGGCATACGTTACCAGGTTAATAAGTCTCAAACTTAAAAAATGCTATGTTATCACTCGCCGATTGTTGACTGAAGCACTACTTTGCATCTTAATAATATGCACCATAAATACTGGTGATAAGTGATACGCCTGACCATAGCAGAAGCTATGTTGAAAGAAGGAATTCGTTATTCCCGTAAAGAACGCTCGCCGCCCGGTCATCCGAGAAAAATCCCGATTTAGTGTCTCTTATACCTGCAAATTACTAGCTACAGGGTCCTCATACCTATAAAACAAGAAAGCAAAACACTCCTGTCTACGGGAACGCATATTGGCCTGCGGTGGCTGGTGGTACTGAGTCGTCTAGGTAGAAGACGACTCAGTACCGAGTCTACCACCGAGAAATATCTGTGCATCTGAGTACACAATATACTTGTCTCCGCAGAAAACAATATCCGAAATTAAAATCCAGATACTTTGTAAAATCTATAATCCAATTTATAACATAAAATAATTAGACCAAGTCTTATCCAATATTTGGTTACGATATCCTACTCATACCAAAATATAAGTACCTGACCGCAGACCTCACCACAGAAATATGACGCTACAGTAGCAACCCACTTGATTTTATTCACATACAAAAAGTTATTAAGTTTCTAATCAACCTATCGCAGTCCACTGCTGGACATAGGTCTCCCCCATTTGCGCCAGATATCCCGGTCCTCCGCTTTTCTCATCCAGCCTCCACCAGCGACCTTTCGCAAGTCATCGTCAAGTTTTATTAAGTTTAAAATACGCGTATAGCTCGAAGTTCCTCCGAGGCGTATAGTGTCAAATACTATAAGTATCTTTTGTTTTTTTAACTTTCATTAATCCTTGTGTTATAGACACTGCATCATCATCCTTTAATGTACCACTGCCAGGCACGGCTTCATCATCATCATCAGCTAATTAAACGACCCCACCGAGGGGCACGAGCCTAGTCATCCACGCGGGCCCAGTGCGGATTGTACTTCTCGTACACCCTTGAATCTCTTCGATGGCGTGCGCAGGTTTCCTCACGATGTTTTCCTTCGCACGTATATGCGTAGCATAAATTAGGAGATTGGGCCATCACAGATAAATTACATTACATACTCGTATAATTGTATACTTTTTGTGCATACAAATTAAATATGGGAGATAGGTGTTTCTCATTAAGGCTGGGAGCCATCTGCGCTCGCCAATTGCCCGGTGAAACTATAAAGGCCATCTGCGGCCAACAGCAGTTTTCAGTTCGAATAAAAAAGATTGTTCCCTATATTACCAATACAGACGTAAGAGCGTAAATTATTATTATCATTGCTTCAATTCGTAAATTTATAAAAGCATTGTCTCAAGCTAATCCATTTATAATCTTGCTTGAAGCACTGACCTGACAAATTACGATGTTTCCGCAGATCAACTGCCGATTGTCAGCGCCACTGACGGTCACCGACACAGCCTACCCCACCGAGAAAGCAATTAAGGTAAGCCTACTTATCTTCCCGACTTTGGGCCTGTCCGTTTATATTATCTCGCCGTAATAGACTTTTTGTCGTCAGACATTTTAATGGGAAACGTAGATGCATTGTTGAGGACCTTTTCAATTTTGCTGCTAAGAAACTCTGCTGGTAAGAAAATGAATAGAGCGTTTTAAAGAACTAAGAAAGCGGCCGTGCTCAATTGTGTGGACGTTGCCTTCCGATTATGAGGAGTGCAGAATTCCAAATCCCGCTACGCATAAGTGTATATTTCGATTTAATATACGCTTTATCCCGTCGCTCTTACGGTGAAGGGCAAACATCGTGAGACCTGCGCACGCAATGCGAAGTAGATCAAATGTTGCCAATCCGCAATGGACTGCGTGAACTAGGCCTAAACACCCTAGTACGCCTCGACCCTTCGGGTGGGGACGTTTAAATGAAAACGATGTATGATAGCTGAAACTGGTTTAAAAATTCAAAATATGAACTGAACACCGTTCTAAGTTAAGTGCAGATTGAAACCGTAGACGATGCTCAACGGCCACTCAAAATTTTGACAAAATTGTTCTTTTTTGAGAGCGTCGGTGGCTCAAATGGTGTGGACTGTCTCGCTCCTAACCCAGGAGGCCTGAGGTTCAAATCCGCACGTACCAATGTGAATTTCGAATTAATCGTTATCCGACGCTCTCGTGGAGAACTACGTGAGACCTCAGGCACCGCCTGCGAAAAGATTCGAAGGTTGAGTGTGAAGTCGTCCAATCGCACTGGGCCCGCGTGAGATAGCCTAATCACCCTAACGGGTAGCTTGTGCCCGGTGGGACGTTTAATAACTGACGATGATGATGGAGGTTACTTTTTATGGCAATAAGTGTCACTCTCATTTTGAATACCTCCTACCTTATAATCTCGGTACGCCACTGTCTGTAAGATATTTCTTTCAGCACGCCATGATGAACAGGGCAAACAATTAATGATATAAAGCTGTTGTTCGCAACGAAACGGTAGACGTAAGACGGTGGGTGTAAAGGAATTTAGGCTCTAATTAAATAATAATAATACCCACTGAATCAACTACAGGCCATCTAGCCCAAGTTAAGTACGTGAAGCCTGTATATCGTACTAAACACAGATAACATACTTATATAAGCATTTTTTTTTTGTAAATCACCAAACAACAACCCAACATTTGTACTGTGCCGGTCGGTCCAAAACTCTTACTAAACTTTTTAAATAAAATAATTAATCAAAGGTTAAACAAGCCTATTGAATTCAGAACCAACGGCCCTGTTGATCCACTAATTAAGCACCGGGGAAAAGTTGGCCAATTTAATAAATCAGAGGGTCGGTGGTTTAATTGACTGTAATTATGTGCAACGCCGGGCGCAGACCGTTTCCCCTGATCGACTTACCATAGACAAGCTGTGCAAGAATCTTAAAGGCAATTATGATAATTAAAAAGCATCCACTTTAATGAGTATAAAAAGCCTTTCATTAAACACCGAGTTGGGAAGGGTTGAAATATTTGAATTTAACAAGCTAATCCTGGATTTTTCTGATCCTTTAGGATGTATGATGATCCTTCAGCTGGATGATGCTGATGAAGGTAAACAAACAACTGCATTATGGTAATTCCATTAAATTTTAGTAAAGGCATGAACTTAGAATATAAAAGCGTGAGATCTGTAATCCGTTAACATAACAACGGAACTAAAAATGAGCGGACCTTGGAAGCAAATTCAGTAGCAAATTGTGGCCCAAAAAATGTGATTTAGAACAATAGAACTTACAATAGATAAATTAAGAGACTCACCGTTAGTCAAAAATCAGAACCGAAAAATTCACATCATGTACTTTCATGATGTAAAATTATTTATTCAAATACAGATTCCATGAAAGTACATGATAAGTGTACACTGGCCACTATTTAGGCTTTTTCTAGGCAAGCTCGCTCCAACATCTTAGAGCACGTCTCTTCCAATAGGACAGTCTGTGCTCAAGAGTAAGCCCATCATAAATAAAAAAATTAATACAACACAATAAGATTTTCTTCATGTAGGTACAACCTATTTCAATGACAAAACCTTCAAGGTTATATTTGAGATATCGTATCACATATTCTCTTTAAATACTTTCATAATATATGAAAATCAAGACAATATTTATGAACGAAAAGTTAACAAATGCGATTTTATATTGTTTTCGTTGCAGAACAATAGTTTAGTAATTGGTATAATACGGTTTGTACTTAATAAATTATGGTATGTGTGGTAAGCACTGTCCTGTGCGCCTCTTTGAGAAAAAGGACTTTTTAAGTTAAAAAGGGCTATGGAGCATTAAAAAATTTTTTTTCTAAAAATAATGAAAATAAATCATATATGAAAAGCGTTTTCCTTTTTTAGAGTCAAAAAATCGAATCAGACCGATGAAATAGTAAAAAAATACTTTGTTACAATGTCGGAAACTTCATAATTAAGTAATATGTTCAAGACAGTAAAAAAGAGCTGGATTTCCCTTTTCGGGCGAAACGTTAAAAGTTCACCTATATGAAAAAGTGTAGATCTAGCCACAAAGAGCTAAGTGCCCTACGTGCGGACCGTTTATACATTAATTATTGCAGTAAATAGCGGTTGCATTAAGGTTTAATCAATATTTTCGTACGGTACGGTCGGTCGATTATTTGGTTCTTTCCATAAAGCAAATCATATTATGCCAACTCCAAGGACACAGTAGAACATTTCTTTCTCGAACTTTTTTTTTACTCGTTCCCGAAACTTTGTGGGTTTATTTCGATATCCAAATTTCGACTTACCATAGTAGCGCCATTACATAAATTTTTCACTGATATTCACAAGGTTGCCATCTAGCCTATATAATTATTTGTTACATTTTATATATCATTTTGATTACAAAGAATCTTCTACCTTTGTTTTTTTTGGCTGATCTGTATTCACAATTTTTTTGAAAGAGTACTAATTCTGAGTTCTTGATTGGTTTCTTCTCGTGGACAACTTACTCCCGAACCAGTGGTAGCTTCAAATTTGACATGCATAAGTGTTGCTTTAAGGACCGTAACTGAATAATACATCTGTTTCATTTTCATTTTCATTTTCAGCCGCATAGTTAAACGCGTGAAACTTGTATTATAGGTACTAAACAACGGATTAACATACTTATACGCATTTTTTTGTAAATACATACATATTCAGATAATACTGCAGATATAATAATAGAGACGTTTTCATGAACACTAATGTTCGTGCCCGGGGATTGAACCCGGAACCCTTGGTAGCCGACGTCTCAACCATTACACCAAACAGGTCTTCATAACATGTCTGGTAGTTATCGACCGAGTAATTAAACTGTGCGTGCTGGATTATACAAATACATACAGTAATTAGCACTGCCGACTCATTGAAGCAGTAATGTCGCAATAAAAAATGCCTTAATTTAAAATTAATACAATATAAGTATGTTCTCATAACAAGATTGACCATCATCAGCTCATAAACGTCCCTACCGAGGGGCACGAGCCTAACCGTATGCGGGTGGTAAAGGCCTTAGTCATCCACGCGGGGCCAATCAGATTTGTCGACTTCACGCACAACCTTTGAATATCTTCGCAGGTTTCCTTACGTTGATTTCCTTCACCGTAAGAGTGTCGGATACGTTCATATATTTTTCAAAACACATTGGTACGTGGCGAGATTTCAACCTACCACCCAATGATATCCCCTGTATTATATAAATGACGCCAACCGTGCCTCAAAACGAACCGCCGGAAGAGAGTATTTGAACCTTTTGTTTAGGTAGAATTACGCTCCCATTTCGAGAATGATGTGTAAGTGTGTGCTGTCATGTATTCGGAACACGTTTTTTCGAATTAGTTTTATGAAGCCATATATCACGAATCCGTACTTTTTTACATCATTGCCTACACCCGCTAGATCAGAAGGCAACACACAGACACACACACACACACATATATATATATATATGTTCACACTAATAAGCCACTGACGCCATTTCACTAAAGGTCATGCGAATTTCTTTGATAAAAACCAAACAAACACAATGGTTGACTTCTTATTTTCACAGATTAAATCTGCTTGCCCCCAATACAATCTTACTTCAACAAAGAGAACCAAGTGCATGACCATCACATAAATTTATAACCCAGGCTTTAAGTGGCTACTGTTTCTAAAATGACATCTTAAGTTACCCTTTGACAGCTGCTCGAATTTATGTGAATGTATAACTGTCAAATCACTGACAGGTAAATTGAAAATGTCTGCTAGCGTCTTATCGTAACGGCCTTAGTAAAAAAATGGCCAACCCAAAATTTACGTGTTTTTGGACTTCAAAATACTTCAAGTAATCCTGCTTTCTGTAACTGTTTTATCAAAAATAATTTTCCGAGACAAATAATACGGAAAACGTTCTATTGATGATTTTTTCTTAGTTACGGCGTGATAAGAGGTTCTTTATTATTAAATGTTTCTGTAACCGTTTGGGTCTGGGCCTCGTTCTGCTGGTTGTTTGAAACTATGTTAATCTATGATAAAGCGGATAACCCATGTTATTGTGAGAAGCACCTGGTACAACATCATCATCAGGTCATTGATACGTCCGCAACCGAGGGCATCGAATCCTACCCGTTAGGGTGTTTAGCCTAGGTCGCCACGCGGCCCAGTGCGGATTGGCCGAACTTCACGCACGAACCTTTGAATTATTCGCAGCGTTCGCGAGGTTTCCTCACAATGTTTTCCTGCACTGTCCATCGATAATTTTCGATAAATTCGAACCACCATTGGTACGTGGCGGGATTCGAAACCTAGCCTCCCGGTAGGAGGCGACAGCCACACCGATTGAGCCCACGCTGTAACACTATGACTAGGTGTAATAACTTACAAACTGGTGGGATGATTGCCTTAACATCAGTTTATATCATCCAAATACAGGAATATACCTTCCCAAACAGCGTGGATACGGGGAGTTTGGGTTAAAACCCACCAGGCTCAGTGCAGTTTGTTGGTTGTTCAACTACTATCCTAAGATAAAAGCCGGGACCAATGGGTTCACTATTCCATTTCGAAAAACTTTTCGTTGAATGACAATTCATTGATGACATCTCGTTGATTGTGTGTTTCAAGGAAGCGATATTTACCCGAAAGTTGTTACGTCGATGGTTCATTATACCGACATAACAGTTCGTCGCTAGTTTATTAAAAGGCTTAACGTGCTTAAAGGCTTCTTTAGCACCAAAAAGATGATTTCGTCTTTTCAGACAAAAGGTGATTCAGTCTAAATTTTCCTAACCATACATGAAAATATCGCTTGCCTTTTATCATTAAAAAAAACACCGAATATTTAAAATTTTCGACTTATGTCACGTTATATCTGTGCGTAACCTCACGTCGTATGCGTGGCGCCTTCACAAGTATGTGTCATCTAATTTGACGTTACAACTGACATTCCACGTATGATTACGTTTGATGTGTGAGTACAGTCAGCATGAACAGTTTCAGGTTGTAATACGCTTCGTTGTTGCTGGTTTATATTATAGGTCTTAAAATGACACCTAAACCGTGCAAGGGCAGCAATATTTTTATTTTTATACATATAAGAAGAAAGAAAGAAGAAATAAAAAATAAGCAGTGCATAACCCGTGCATCCAGATAACCCGGAAAATCGCCAACATATTAAATGATTCCCGCTTATTCGCCCAGTTTCCCCTACAGATTAGAAACCATATGTGATCTGCTGTCATAAGCAGCACTCCATTTGACAAAAATATAAATAATTTCTTGGTTTTGCGATTAGTTTCATTCACTGCATACCCTACTGATAATCTCTGTGCACGCCACTGGCACGAGCCTACCTGTATAGGGTAGGCTTAGTCGTCCGATGTAATGTTATAATAGCAGTGCTGCTACAGCACACGGCGGTGTAGCAGCTTATGGTGAGAAACCTACAATTTTGTTTTTGGGTCGTGTACGGTCAATAAAGATTTTTCTATCTTGCTTTCTTTCTGATATACCAAACTCAAAATTACATTCTTCGGTTAGCCATTTTTAGTTAAAAGCAGTACGACCGCTAGACTAAACTTTCAAAGTCGATTTCGTACTCAATAAATACTTGAGTAGTCTTAAAATCACTAAAACAATAGTTTCGGTGGGGTTTATAATAGCCGAGCCTAGAAATGGTTTCCAGATAATTGGTTTTTCCCAGGAAGGTCCAACTAAGTGTCGTCATTCGCTTGTAATTTAATGGGAATTCTCTCAAATGGAAATCCGGTCGATTGTTGTCTTAATTTTCTTGATATTTTCTCCGTGAATAAATCCATTACAAAAGTTATATTTCTTCGACAAAAAAGTAGTCTTGTCTCAAAACACGAATAAGTTATTTTAGCTTATTACATAATAAGTAAAATAAGTTTTAACTAGGGTGACCGACATAGCCCAGATGATTAGCAAGTTGAAAAGGCAGTGGGCAGGGCACATAGTGCGTAGAACCGATGGCCGATGGGGCGGAAAGGTTCTCGAGTGACGTCCACATAACGGAAAGCGTAGCGTAGGCCGACCCCCAACCAGATGGACGGATGACCTGGTTAAGGTGGCGGGTAGCAGATTGATGTCAACTGCTAGGGATCAGCCCGCGTGGAAATCATTAGGGGAGGCCTTCGTCCTGCAGTGGACATAATAAGGCTGTAATAATGATGATGACACAATCAGTACAGCTTACAACAAAATTGTTAATAGAGAAGCCAGGGGGTTGTCCCCACCTCTTAAAACATTCTTACTATTATGATACGTATTTCTGTCCTTGAAAAGGAAGTAATATTGTTTTAAGAGATGTCGGTAAGTTCCCGATGGTCTACACATAGGTCTGGAAAACACCTTTCTTTTTAGACAATTAAATAATTTGGCCTCCAATGTTAAGACATTGTTTTGGCTAGGATTATTATGAGACAATTCGTACATAGACTTTTAATATGCAGTTTCCTCTCGGGTTCGAATCCGCGATCCGAATCACGCAGTAATAAAACTAAAAGCTTAGAGCATAGGGGAATTACATATGACAATTAAGATTATTTTTCTAAATGTATACGCCTAGATTCATTTAATGTAACAAAGTGTACAGGACGGTCAGGGCGCTCACCTGCTGGTAAGTGATATGCGCCCGTCACCCGAGACAACAAAGTGATATGCCTGACCATCATTATTCACCATCAATGCCGCACTGCGCCCGTCACCCGAGACAACAAATGTTAGATCTCCTATACCCGGTAATTTCACTAGCTACAGTGCCAGTATCCCGAAACACAGAAGTGCATAGCACTCCTGTTTACGTAATGATATCTGGCACTGCGGTGGTACCTACCTAGACGACTCAGTGCCAAGTCTATCACCTAGTATTTTGTTTAATTTTTTGTATTCGTAAAAACAACAACATACCGTTGTGAACTTAAAATCTTCGATACTAAGTAGTAGTTTTATACAATGATTTAAAATGTATAGATTCGTGATATGCTTACAAAACAATCGAAAAAAATGTTCCGAATGCAGCGACAGCACGCATACATATATTGCGAATGAGCGTACATTTACCTGAACAAAAGCCTACAAACTATATTCTCTTTAGCGGTTCGTTTTGAGGCACAGGTGGCGTATCTACCGTTATATATACAGAATATCATTGGTTTTATATTGCTACCAATACATATTAAAAGACGTCAACTAAAACCCATACGCCAACAACATTGTTTCAACGCCCTCTACCCTCCGAGTTACGAAATAAAGAATAATGTAATGCAAAGCGTGGAGAACTACCGGTCATTACGCCTTAATTCATTAATTCTACGCATTACGCCCAATCAAAAAGGGACTTTGTTGATACAAATTAAGATTCATATTCGCTCGATATGGGGTGAGCCAAGTTCGCGCAAGCTAGCTTGCGTGTCCGTAAAGGGGTTGTCATAGAAACTGTAAAGTACTGCGCGCGCATCACGCACACATGTGAAGCTTTTGTACGTGCGCGAACGGGCCAGGCTTAGTGTGCGAGCGAGAACGGTATAGGGTACAGTTCGTCACAAAATTGCTAACGATGTTTGTTTTAAGTTTACTTCGTAAATTTCTTTGTCTTTCGTATTTAGATGCATTTGTTCTCGTAACGTAGTAATTAGTAATATTTTACGTATTAGTAAAAAAACATTTTTAATTAAAATACCGAAATTATTTACATGCATTTAAAATAACCAGTTTGTTTGTTGTGACATATTAATCAGACAGACTGATATTTTTATTCATTGTGTCGGTTATAATGATTTAAAATGTGGGTCATTTTACAATTTGTGACATGTTTGAATACATAATGTTATAAATCATTATAGGGCAATTATTTCATGTGTTTAACATGAAATTTTTGTTCACATTGATATAGGCACGTGCCTTTTCTTCGAAAAATTTAATCTACTCAGAAACGCTCGAACACTTTCCCACCTAACTGTACTTATCGTACGCCCCCCACAAACGCATTGCTACCGTATACACGAAACTAAACATGTGTGCGTGTTTTATACCACAGATTCTGCGCGATGGACCCCAGTATCCTCGCAGCCATGGACAAAGAGGCACTGAAAAAGCAGATCGAAAACATGAAGTACCAAGCGTCCATGGAACGCTGGCCACTATCTAAAAGCATTGCCGCGTGAGTACCATTACTTTTAAAAGAAAATTGTGTAGTGACGTCACTGTGAACCGACCGGGAGTGGTAGTGGAGAGTGTCGCAAGCGATTTTGGTGCTATTTTATTGCGGGGTGAGGTACATAATGCGTGCCTGTGATCGGTGAGACGGGCGGGGATAATTGTGGTTTTCAGCGTTTCAATACGCTCTGTATGAAAGTGCAAATTTGTAGTTTTTTTTTTCCGTTTTCGGTTATGGAACGTGACGTCGGAAGCTTCGATTTTCAAATATTGATTTTTTTTTTGCGTTCGACATTTGAACTTAACAAACCACAAAGTGATTCATGCGTCAAAAATGGTAGCTGTTAAATTAGTAAAATCTATCGGACGGAATCGCTTAACGTAGTTCAATAGATTCTGCTCGTCCGATGTCTTATCGATTAGTGTTGACGTCGTATATTTAGACACATTATCGACCACGTTTTAATTCGATGGTAAACTATTCGTTTGCGAAGAAGCGCGCTTTCATGAGGTGTGTCCATGTTGGAAAATTTTGTGCATATGCTTGTCTTTAATTATAAGTTTACTAATATAACGGTTTATATGGTTATATCTGTCTCTAAATTTTTTCAGGGTTTCTCTTCATTAATTGTGTCTGTTATTGTCTCTGTCGTAATTTCGTAATGAAATGTTTTTTTTTAACAATCGTTAATCGTCCCCGAAGCCGACGAAGCCGCTTTAAGAAATAAAGCTACAAGTGTGGAAGATCCATGTACAACAGTTTACTTAGTTTGAAAAGTGACAAAAAATACTAACTAGCTTATCAGTCATTTGTTTCATAAAAGCCTAATCTAATGTAAATGTACTCATAATCTAAATGTATCGATGTTTTCGATTGTAATACAAGGTATTGTCAGTTAGCATATTGACAGCCTACTTATGGAATCTATATCGTATTAATTCAGTATCCAGCCATATTATCGAAACAATAGAGTGAAGGATTATTTTAACCAAAGATGACAAAACTTTTCTTACAGATTGTGTAATAATAAAACAATTTCGTAAAAGCTAATTTTTCTATCAAGATTTTACGAAATATATTATTCAATCAATCAATCGTTTATTGCTTTTCCACAATGTTTAGAAGGTGACAATTTGTTATATAGGTACATTATGGACCCTGTCGGGCACAGCAACTTAGGATAGAGGAGGGCATTTATAATGTCAACTCATACAAATAATGGTTAAGACTGAATAAGGAAATTTCTTTCAATTTGTCTTAGTCGCTAACACTAAAGACAATTCGAACGTTTCAAAACACCTATGTTTTTAATTATAGATACTTTGATTTAAATTATGGATCATTTGTACTTCTTATTCGAAGGGAATCAATAAACTAGCGACCCGTCCCTGCTTCGCACGGGTGCAATGCTAATACTAAATACACTACAAAAAACTGAAAAAATATTTACGAAATCACATTAGAAACCTCAAAAATAACAGTATTTCTCCACTATTCAATTGTTGCTATTTTAGATATAAACCTTCCTCTTCAATCATTTTATCTGTGTCTAAAACAAACCGATTCAAAACCCTTTGCGTAGTTTTAAAGATGAAAGCTGCATGCTTTAATCTCTAAAACTACTAGGGATAAAGGGACAGAGTAAGCGACTTTGTTTTATATATGTAGTGATTTATTTATTTATTCGTACATAGCGTGACAATTTCAGTATACAGTAAGAAACAATAAAGTACAGGCTAGCTTACCTCCATTAGAGATTTCTTCCAGCAGGCCATTGTGAACCAGAAAAACAATAAATGATAAGAGCGGTAGACGCAAACAACCATGCACTTAATATTAAACTACAATAAAAAAAAAACTAAAATAATCACCAATTTAACAGGTACATATAAAATCCATATTTATATATTATGAGTATAAAGACCACATATATATATATACATATACACATACATACATAATAAATATATAATTTTTAAATAAATATATGGAATTAATGTAAATGAATAAAATCTATCTTTGCTTTATTTAAAAGGAAAAAGTGAAGAATATATATATATATATTTGCATGATGAAACGTCAGAGGAGTGTGCGCCACGGTTATATCGACCTTTTCTAAATTTAACATCTCAAATAAACCTATAAAGGCAGATGGTATGTTTTACTCAGCACCCACTTTATAGTGTAAATAAATTAAATATAGGGCCAACAGATAATCGAATCGATGTAGTATTTGAAACGGCAGCAGTATTTGATGAACTACTTATTTCTTCTTTTAGGTTATTTCTGAGATTTTAGATTCTACTACGTTCAGTATCGTTAAGTATATTTGGCTTTATACCAAGTGATTTTATCTTAAAGAAAGCTCAACCAAATTACACATTAAAAAAACACCCAGTTAAATACAAGCAGACATGTTTTCGCACAAATGTTTGTACTGTCCGGGGATCGAACTCGGAACCCTTAGTGTAGTAGCCGACTCGGCCATTACACCAAATGAATCGTTTTTAAACAATAAGAACAATTGATTAAACAAGAAATTTATAATTATAGTAAAAAACTAATTCTGTTTCAAAACCTATTACAAACATTTTATATGAAAACGTATCTCAGCCGATATTCATAACACAAACATTGAGTTAATTTCAAACTGATCATCGATTATTTTATGAGATATACATCTTTCGCTAATTTTATGTAACATTATGACTTAACGATCCAATTTTTCATGATAATTTCGAGCAAGTTTCATGCGGTTGTGCCATCAATGCCTAAGTTTAGCCGCCTCCTTTTTTTTGTTATAAGTGTACAGGACGGTCTGGACGTTCACCTGATAGTAAGTGATACGCCAGACCATGACAGAGCGGCATTACATGAGACCAACAACTGATAGACAGTTATTATCCTCCATCAATGCCGCACTGCGACCGACACCCGAGACAACAGATGTTAGGTCTCCTATACCTGGTCATTTCACTAGCTACAGTGCCCTCGTCCCGAAACACAAGAGTGCATAACACTTCTGTTTCACGGGATGATATCTGGCACTGCGGTGGTACCTACCTAGACGACTCAGTATCGAGTCTTCCACCTAGTAAAACCTTTCGGAACAATTCTTTAAGCTATTTATAAACTAAAAGGCCATTACTCACACACTATTTTAGTCAACTATTTTGTTATTATAGGCGCGTATCTTGATTGTATTTAACATTCGTTCTAGAGCGGCGGTTTTGAAGAGATTTCGGTTCTAGATTACTTCCGTGTGTATGTTTATTTGTAAGACGCAATATCGTTTATTGTCAATAGTTTTTCGTCTGTTATTTGTATATATATATTTTTATTAATAAAATTACATCTACAGACTCATGGTCCGTACTCTTTTTAGTTTAAGATTATTTTGTAATTTAATTATTATAATATTATGTTAGTGCTCCGCGCATGGGGCAAAAGAATTGGTTAAAGGGGGAATGGGATAACAGAATTAAAATAACTAAATATTTACATTAGGTAAAGTAGGGGGTGAATAATATAGAATAAAGGGAATAAATAACATCATAAATAATCTCTCTCTCTCTGTTTTATATTTATATAATAATAGTAGCAATAACTCTTACATTATTTAAGTCTTACTCTTCATTATTACAATTAGTTATTAGTATATTTGAGTACTTTATATCGTATATAGAAATTTTATATAAGAACAAGGGATTGCATTATTCAAATATGTATTTCGACGAAACGCACGTTCTTAAAATAATGCTCTCTTGTTTTGCTACTTAGAAAGTGTACAAATATTTGAAAAACCCTTCATGTTAATAACCATACATGTAAGTGAGCGTAAAATATAATAAATAATAATAAATATCCACTGACATTCACATAGAGGCATCTAGCCCCAAGTTAAGCGTGAAGCCTGTAATATGGGTACTAAACAACGGATAAATATACTTATATACATTTTTTTTTGTAAATACATACATATTATACATAGAAAACACCCAGACCATTACAAACAGACATGTTCATGCACACAAATGTTTGTACTGCCCGGGGATCGAACCCAGAACCCTTGGTGTTGCAGCCGACGTCTCAACTGCAACACCAAATTGGTCGTCAAACCTTAAATTACAATAAAATATTAAATTACTTTATAAAAAGAATATAAAAGTAGAATCGAAGAAGTCAGACAGTAATAAAATACACATCCATTCAATACATGTCATTCGTACTTTTAAAGCTCACAGAGCTTTCAATGCTTCATCATCAGCTCATTAAACGTCCCCACCGAGGGGCACGAGCCTACCCGTATGGGTGATTAGGCCGTAGTCCACGCGAGCCCAGTGCGGATTGGACGACTTCACACACAACCTTCGACAACACATCTCTTCGCAGGCGTGCAAATTTTTCAATGCTTAAAAAAGTTTAAATTATATAAACCAGGGCGATTCAGTAGTACACACAATTAACTAAGTAAATTATTGCTAGAAAATTTTACCTATTTGAGTTATAATGACAATTCATGTCCTTGCTAACATAGGTACCTTTATTATGATAAATTTTAGTCACAAAATTAATGGGAAACCTCTCTGAACACAGACATCCGAATATACAATTAGACTGGACAAGCCGCCAAGTTTATAGGCAGTCCCAGTGTCGCAATTTCTTTTCGGTTCTCACCTGTGAAAAGTTATTATATTTCTTGGTAATTTACTGATTCATTGCGATGATGGTATGTTACAATTGCACAGGATGGCATTTTGGAAAAAAACGGTAATTACTTCTAATATTCGTGCGTCTTGACTCGTCTCACAGAGCGTAAACTGGCAGCCAGTGTATGCTCGTTGAGCTTACATTTGTCGCACTTTAATCGCGGCTTGCCCCATCTACTGTATTGGGAAATCTGTGTCTCTGAAACTAAAATAATACTACTTCTACCTATACTTGTATCGTCCACATCATAACAAAAAATGCATGGAGTGACCATCTGTCTTTTAGTGCATAGATATATTTATCTACATATTTGTGATAAATACGTTTTAATTTATTTTAATATTAAGTAGGAAAATAATGTATTGAATTGTTATTTTTACTTTACTTTGTAACATTAATACTCTGTTTTCTTGTTATACTCTTAATGTGCATGTTGTGTTTGCCTCTAATTGTTTATGGCAATAGTAATTATACTGGTGTGTGTTTTTTACTTTTTAAAGTGTGATTGTACATAAACGTTGGCAATCCTAATAAAGAAAATAAAATAAAAAAATGACAAATATTCCATATCTAAAAGGGTCGTCGCTTCTAACGAATCCCGAATATTCCTTGTAGGGTTTTTGAAAGGGATATAAAAAGAGTCCCCGTAAAAGTTACTTCTTAAATTGAATAAATACTTGCTTAAGTTGTTTGATGAGTTTGGATGGCGGGCGATGCAATTACGGATGTTAAAATTTTGCCATATTTTGATGAATTATTGTTATATTTAAATGTCATGTGAAACTGGTTACATACTTGTGTACGAGTATGTTGCAATTTACATAATCAAACAATAAAGAAAGAAGAAGTCTATCTATAGGGCAATCTATCTGATAAGTCTGGATTATAGAAACAGAAAATACAAAAGGGAAAACGAAAAATCAAATAATACGTAGGCTATGTCTGTCTATAGAGCAGTCTAACAGGTCTAATAGAAACAGAATCCAAAAGAGAAAATGAAAAATCTTAAAGACTATTTTGATTTCTCTTTAACTTATCGCAGACCTGATGAACAAAAGTCTTCTTCAAGCAAGCTTGCATGTAAGGGTAAACTACAAACAAAAATACGTAATTCCATATAGGAATTACTTTCGTAAATATATACATAATATTATGCATAGAGCGTCGGTGGCTCATTGGTGTGGACTGTCGCCTTCCGATTTGGAGGGTGCGGGATCAAATCCTGCCGCATACCAATGTCTTTTAAAATTTTCGAATGTACGTTATCCGACGCCGTTACGGTGAAGAAAAACATCGTGAGGAAACCTACGGACGCCTGCGAAGAGATTCAAAGATTGTGCGTAAATCGGCCAATCCTGGTCCCGCGTGGACGACTAACTCCTACTCGTACCTATATGGGTAGGCTCATGCCCCTCGGTGGGGACGTTTAATGAGCTGATGATGATGATTGTACATAGCAATTGGTTCTGCACGGGGTTCCAACCTTGGTGTTATAGCCGATGGTTTAATCACTATACCACAAGGGTCATTAAGGGAATCTTTTCTATGTAATTTATTAATGTTATGAAGAGTCATGATTGGTCCTTTTTTCCAATTCGGAATTTCATAACATGGCATTGTTTCTGACAGTTTTTGTTTGCTTTCGCTTATAATAAATTCAACTTCTAATCTCTTTCCGACCGACTGTGCAGAAAAACAGTAAATAGAAAAGGAAAAATATTTCGAAGTGCCCATTTCTGTACTGATAAATTAAATTGGTGTGTCTGCTTGTATTTACCGTTTTATCTGTATCTGAATGTATGGAACATATTGCATATTTTAGGGTTCCGTAGCCAAATGGCAAAAAACGGAACCCTTATAGATTCGTCAAGTCTGTCTGTCCGTCCGTCCGAATAACACAACCCCTTTTTTCTCCGAAACTATAAGCACTACACTATTCAAACTTTGTATATATATGTATTGTGTGAACCGCTATTAAGTTTATGTAACTTGCTGCTGCGGAACCCTCCCCGTGCGAGTCCGACTCGCACTTAACCAATTTTTTTTATCAATTTTCGTTCGTCCATCTGTTTCTGTCCAGTAATCTCTGGAACGGCTAGGTTGATTTTTGACGGGACGTTAGCAGATAGCTGACTATTAATATCATCTACCTGTTTGTTCCGACTAATTCATCTCTGGAACGGCTGAATCGATTTTGACGAGACGTAAATTAGCAGAAAGCTGATCTAATATTAATAACTAAGGCGCAAAAGCAATTTTGCGGGATAGTTAGCTACCTAACAATATCTAAATTTGGTAAATTATTTCTTTAATAAAAAAAGTGTAATCGTCTATCAAGCATTATGGAATCAACCACACAGCCCTACCTTCAAACACAACATATGGGAGTTCCCACGACACTTTCAGCTTTGAAGTCCATCGTTTGTCATACAAGCTGAATTCCTATTTCTGGTAAAATAATTAATAAACGTTAAACACGTTGGGACACCTTTTTTACGTTTTGTAGGTTTCTTAGTTTTTATTATTTTGGTTAAATACATATTAATAAACGTTAATACAAGGAGTACTGGTGTTTTGTGAAACATGTTCATAAAACTTGTAGATTCATTTTATTTTAAACTTATAAGCACCATCTGGTGCAATGGTTGAGACGTTGGCTATTACATCAAGGGTTCCGGGTTCGATCACCAGGCATGTTTGTATTGGTCTGGGTGGTGCAATGTATGTGTTTACAAAAAAAGATACTAAAGTATGTTTATCCGTTGTTAAGTATCCATATTACAGACGATTGCTTAGTTTGGGGCTAGATGGCGCTGTGTGAATATCAGTGGATATTTATTATTTTATGACCGAATTTGAAACAAGCCCTCAGTACTCAGTTCTATTAACTTCTATGACAAACCAACATTGTATTATGACTGTTTATCATATAACGTACATCAACCATAATAATATTCATCGTAACATCGTTTGTCATTCAAAATCCTCGGTGATCCTTATCAACCATAACGAGGTCGGTTGAGCTTGAAAAGGACTGATCGCAATCTGAGTTCAAATTCATGTTTCTAATCTGTATACATTTTCGTAGGCCCATGACAACGTAGAACAAAGAACATTAGGTTAGGTTAGGTTACATCACAGACATCCGAATATACAATTAGACTGGACAAGCCGCCAAGTTTATAGGCAGTCCCAGTGTCGCAATTTATTTTCGGTTCTTACCTGTGAAAAGTTATTATATTTCTTGGTAAATTTACTGATTCATTGCGATGATGGCATGTTACAATTGCACAGGATGGCATTTTGGAAAAAAAAGGTAATTTCTTCTAATATTCATGCGTCTTGACTCGTCTCACAGAGCGTAAACTGGCAGCCAGTGTATGCTCGATGAGCTTACATTTGTCGCACTTTAAACGCGGCTTGCCCCATCTCCTGTATTGGGAAATCTGTGGGTTACATCATAACCCGGTGCACACGGAAGAACAGTGTCGGGGTGCATACTAATCCCGCTTCATGGCACATGCCTTCCCACAATGCATAGTTATGGGGAGATGACTATTTCATCTTAGGCTGCTTTTCCATTGGAGATTTACTATGGATGCAGTTGATTTTCACCAATCAGATTAATTGGTCGATCTAGCTAAGCATTTTTCTAAACGCCAATTGGGTATGTGACACCACTAATCGTTGACGCACTTTTTATGAACTGTCAAAAAGGAACGTTTCCATATATTTTGTATGAGATTATTGAAACGTGACGTCATTGCACACTAACACCAATTGACCTAATATTTATTGGTTTCAGTGTATTTAAAAATATAATATTGCAAATAAACAAAAGTGATCAATGAATCGACATGTAAAATAAAGTGCACTTTTTTGAAAATAAGGTTTGCTATTTTATTGCGAATGGTGGAGAATACCGAATTGGTCGAATTATTTCGCACCCATAGCAACATACTCGTATATCATACATCTATAGAAAATCATCATAAGGCGTCCGAAACAGATTTAGGACAAAAGATTTGGTGTTGTATAGTATAAGCAAAATAAACACTTCTTTACAGTTGTATAATAAACATTTCTTTCTTTCTTTACTTTACTCACGTTTTTACTCGGCACGTTTTCATGCTGCGAGACCATGCTGAGTAGGTACATATATTAGTTGGTAGTGTTTAAAAAAGGCATGCCTTTTAGGTGCCTTATTTTACCTTATCACTACTATTATATTAATTTTATAAAATTTGGTGCACCGAATAAATAGTTTTCTTTCTTTCTTTTACTTATTCGATATCTCAGTCCTCCGCTTTCCTCATCCAGCCTTCACCAGCGATTCTCACAAGTCCTCGGTTCATCGGACTGGAAGGACAACCTACATATTCCATCAAATTTGTCACTTCTTCCGAGTGATTGCGAGCATACATTACGAACGCGTATTGATCCCAAGTTTACCCAATTACGTACCACACTTGTAGAATATTAATTAGATCTCGCTAATGCGTTCAGGCCCCAGTAAAAGTTCTCCCCACTTTATTTTGTTTGGCTGCTCAGGCGTTAATCACTTTAAAAGTACTAATGTTGATTGGAGTGGTTTGGAATAGGGTATCGCGTGACTAGGAGTTGTAAATTGTAATATATATGTGACCTAACTTTGTTTTGTATTTTTGCAAAATGTGTTCTTTCGGTCATCGGTCTCGGCTGTATTATAAAAATAAATAATAAATATCGAAATATTGACATACCATCACCATTGAAGAACATGAGTTCATCGCCCTATGCGTTAACTTCTACCTAGGCCCGTATTCAAGACGAGACTTAACGTCGACCTTAACTAAAATTGAGTTAGAAAAGTATGGCGCTAATAATCGTATAGAGTGATATCCCTTACTCATTCTATTTAAGTAAAAATCAACGCGGATCTGGTAAACCATGTCGGTGGTTTTTTTGGAAAATATTTAGGCTCCTTACAAAGTTAAATTTAAACGTCCGTTGTTAAATATTTATTTATATTTTAAGCATAGAACAAGTCAAGAACGCAATTACCAACGATAACGTTGTTCTGTCGTTTTTCCTTGTGTTACCAGCACGGCATAAACATCTGCCGGTTTGTAAACATCATTAGCGTATTTGCCTCTTCAATGGCAAGGCGCGATTGTTGGCAATTTGGTGGAATTGCGCCTAATCGCCAGACCTACTGGGCAATCAGATGGTAGATAAACGACGCACAGTTTGTCTATTTTCCCACCTAACTCTGGTTTTGTGAATATTCGTGGGTGGTGTAGCTTAAACATTGCAATGTTAGCCATATGCTTATTGGTCTCACTAAACCTTACCTCGATAGTCCACTGATGGACTTAGGGTACCCTCCATGACAGATTTTTTATGCTACAAAGTGAACAGGACAGTAAGGACGCTCCTCGGATGGTTAGTGATACGCCCGACCATGACAGGCGGCATTTATGGAGACCTACAACTGATAGACAGTTATTATTCTCCATCAATGCTGCACTGCGCACGACACCAGAGATAACAGATGTCAGGTCTCCTATTCCCGGTAATTTCACAAGCTACAGTGCCCTCATCCCGACACACAAAAGTATAGCACTCTTATTTCACAGGACAATATCTGGCACTGCGGTGGTACCAACCTAGACCACTCAGTATCGTGTCTACCACCTAGTAAAAGACATAGGGTTTTCAATAATCTTCACTCGCAGTATTGCTCGAAACGCAAATGGTAAAAAGTTTCAAACTGTAAACCAACTTTCTAGTCATTTGAAGCCTGTTAACGCAGAGTGCTTGCCAAATTATAAAGTCGAACTGAAGTTTCGACATTATATCTCTTCAGCTTTTAGGGTACATTGGAAACGGGATTATGTGAAGTTTAATGTACATAAATCTATGTAAAACAAATTTAATTTTAAGTCCTTGACTGTTATAAATCAGACACAAAAAATCTATTGTAAGACCTTTGCCACCGACATTAATAGACGAGGTTTAATGATTATTTCAGTTCAAAGTCAAAATCAATTTACGCTTACAGTGCTTTAACATTTATTAATGTCAAAACACAAAAAAAATACTGGCAATATTAAGTCGCTATTAAGAATCCTTGTTCATTATTCTTTTAGTTTTTTCGATATATAGTATCAAAACATGTGACATGTATGTCTGTGTTCCTAACACATTTAAAACAGATGGTCATATTTTAAGATCGTCATTGCAATCATGATTCCTATACGAACACAATATCAAGGTCACTTAATAAGATGATATTTGATCTTTCAAATATTTATTTATTTTTTGGAAGATTTACAGTTTCAAAAGACACTATAGTAAAGTATAACAATATGATAAGAGTACAATACTAATTACAAATCTCCACATATGAGTAATCAAATTACAAAAGTCATGAGTAACCACAACCTTACATTAAATATGTATTTAACCGAAAACAAATATATTAATATCATCAAGGTTCAAGAGCCTCAAAGTACGATCTTTTAAATATACACAATAATGATGATTTTCACTACAAAGGATTTGTAGTAGGTTTACCTCGAAGAAGATTATGATTACTTATAAATTCATTTGCACTATTCGGAAACAAAGAGTCCCGTCACATCTTAGCAGCAAAGACTTCTATATAAACATAGGAAAAGTCTTTGCTTAGCAGTGCAAATAAAACATGTGGTTTCAAAACTTTCAAAGCGCCATCTATTATCTATAGATATATATACCTATATATATATAAACCGTAAATTGGGGTAGGGTATATATATATATTATAATGTCGGAAGATATCATTTTGTAACATCTTCTCTTATCATGAACTTTAATGGAACACCAAGTAGAATCTATTACAATCTTTAGATACGTCAAATGATGTCGAATATTGAATACCTCGATATCGGTTTCAGCATCATCACAAATACTCAAGTGTCCTCTGTCAGAACCAGCTGATTGCCCCTCAGCCCTCTCAAAGAACACTTTAAACACTTGAAATGCGTCTTCAGATAAAATTTAAAATGTAAAATTCAATTCGGACGTTTATGGGCATCGAGGTACCTAAAGATTGAATATTAACAATGATACGTTAGTAGCGGTTTCATTGAAGAAAGTAACAGTATATGTAAATGATTTCATTATTTAAAGAAAACTATGTCACTTCATGAAAACAAAATGATTTCGGCCTAAACTAAACTGCTGACGTATTGTTATAGTCAAATCTTCCGATTTATATTATTATATGTATCGTCTTAAATAAATTATACAATTTAATAAAGATTTTTTTTTTATAAGAACTTAAAAAGAATTATTTTAATAAGGACAATATCAAGTGCAAACAATAAATAGCAAAGTTACTGCGACTAAAAAGCTATCGAAATAGTTAAAAGTAGTTAAAAGTAACCGAACATAGGTTTGATATAACATAGTTTTGGTACCTAAATAATTATTTTAATAAAACAATGCAAGAAAAATTAGTGCGTATTCTTCTATAGGAGATACACATAAAAATATTCATCAAACACAACATAACTTCCGTCCCTTAATAAATTAATACACTTCAATAAAAAAAAGTCTATCGACGCATCCGAAACTACAGGGAGTTGGTTTATCCAAGTACTTCAAAAGTTCAGGACCACACGTAGCTTTCAGCAACTTAAAAACACCGCCATGTTCTTCTACACTCATTCAATTACAGAATGACAGAAACAAGTGATCTCTCTCAACTAGGGTTGCCAATGCGACTCAAGCTGATTTTTATTTATATTCTTTAAATAAAATGTTAAAATAACTTGGTTAATTAAAATCAAAGATAAATGTATAGAATGTGTTTCCAGTCTCAAACTTTTAATAAGAATATTATGTCACCTCAACGATCTTAGATGCTTTTCGGTATTTTTTTTATTTATTCTCCATCAATGCCGCACTGCGCCCGTCACCCGAGACAACATACGTTAGGTCTCTTATACCTGGTAAATTTATTAGCTACAGTACCTCATCCCGAAACATAGAAGTACAAAACTTATATTTAACGGACGATATCTGCACTGCGGTGATACCTATCTAGACGACTCAGTACATAGTCTACCAAATGAATATAAATTAACTAGTTTATGTGATTAAAGGTAGATTGAATGAAGATTTGCATACATCACTCAATCTGAGATTATGAAGTCTTCAATCCCCTTTTTATAATTATTCCAGTAGTATAAAATTTTAGTCCCCCTCCGGCCGATGGACCGACGACTTGCGAAAGGCGCTGGTGGAGGCTGGATGAGGAAAGCGCGAGGACCGGATATCTGGCGCGAAATGGGGGAGACCTATGTCCAGCAGTGGACTGCGATAGGTTGAATAGGAAAATTTTAGTGTGAGAGAT
>PQWD01012529.1:0-18942 GCA_019425675.1 Leucinodes orbonalis | reverse complement strand
ATAAGCATTCACACGGTGAATGAATAAATTGGCTTCCCATTTACATATTCGTTCTGATAAAAATATTGCAATAAAAAATAAATTTCATTCGGCGGGCGGCGCAATTTGGGCGGTTTGTGTCGATTGTCGCTGCGAGCCGTTGATTGATAATAGACGAATCATTGTGCGAGTTTGACTTTTACGCCTTTCATATTTATTATGGTGCATAAGTAATAAATGTAATAATCATTGTTTTTGCAATGTTCAACAGCCTTTTCATATACGAATGGACAGTATCGGAACAAGTAAGTTTGTATCAAGGTGTGATGGGTAACTAAATATTTCCGTCAACGTGTGTCATGAATTTTTAAATTAAGTTTTGTTTTGGAAAAACTACATGCAGTTATATTTACTTAACAGTACTCGTTAAACTGGGAGCCTTTTTAAGAGAGTGAGCGTTTTATGATAAAACCCCTGCTTTTGTAATGTAAGAAAGCTGTTTAAATATATTTATTTTAAAGATAGAATGAAATCAGTTTCATTAGCTCGTAATGTAACAATAACACAAATCATAAGTATTGTTATAATTGTCAGACATTATCCAGACTAGTGTCCCATTTCTTATTCATGTAACTGTGACCAGCCGCATTGTCCCCGCGAAGAAACTGCTCGAATGACGTTTATTTCCTCCACGCGGCCCGCCAGTGGGCCACGATCTGCTCAGATATCTCCATCGTAGATTCAATTGCGCGATGCACGCCTTTGTAATAATACGTGGTTTGTTTATGGATTAATAAATGAATGGGCCGGTGCATATGATTGGTTGTCTGTACTTGATACTGCATAAACATATTGTTTTCGTGTCTACTTTACCATTCGTCATAACCTTGTTCATGAGACAGTTTTTTATTGATCACTTTCAGATTTTTTTTTACTATTGTGCATTTAACTTGATGAGCAAGTTAAAAATTTACATAAATGTGTTTACATTTCTAAACTAACTTTACAGAAGCTTATCAATTTTTTAACCAGCAAAGAAATATTTAAAGATAAAAGTTTTAACCAAGTTGACTGTTTTAGATTTATAGGAAACTAAATTTTCAGTCAATCATAGTAAAAGTTCAAAATAATCTATCCATCTATCAGTTTAGCCTGTTACACGCAAAAATACAAAATGATTTTTATGAAATTCGCTCCAACATCCTATAAGCTTTATCATTAACAGCCGGTTGGGTTACTAGATACATAATATTAATAAAGTAACAAATTGATCATCACCAAATTGCACTCAAACATAAATATTGCCCTGTAGTGACAATAAAACCAGGACGTTTAAACGTGCTCACTCTCCAAATCCGTTGCACAAATATTGTTATGTCCGAAAAATCCGTGCGGAGGTAAACAATCCGCCGCCAGTCATATAGCGAAACAGCGAAGTAATTCCTCCGGTCTTATAGAGCGTCGCGTGTTTGCTAGTTAGAATTCGGGCGCAGTTCGGAAATTAATCAGGGCCCATTGTGGGCGCTTTGTCGCAGCCCGGGCGCCAATTATTGGCTGCAGCGTTGCGCCGTAATTGAACTGGCCCGAGGCAGTTCCAACTCCACCGGGCGATTGGAAAAAGTTGGCGCGTTCTGCTCGCGGGCGCAAGGTCATGGTGCAGTTTTGATTGGGCGGCGCATCGCAAAGATTGCGCCTCGGTGTGCATTTTTGTGAAACGCAACGGTTGATTGAACAACTTTATTCTGTGCTGTAATTGTGTTTTTTTAAATACCTTGAATGTTGAACTACTTTGAACTCCATTATATACTGCTGCTGCTGGGGTTAGCGTTTATTTCACGACATTGAAAAGTTTTAGCCACATTTAGCAAGCGGTTTAGAGATCCTCATCCATATAAACTAAGGTTACTTTTACCGCCTTAAAACGCCAAAAACAATAGATTTTATAAAGTCTTGGATTCCTGGAGGCTCATGGGTTTAAGAGAGAGAACCATTTTAAGTTCTCTGCTGAATACTTCTCCCTAAGCCGCCTCTTACGTCGTCTACAGAATTGTAAGAGCGATACTTAATTGCCATCACGGTAAGCTTAATTAAATGCCTTAAAATATTAGTCATTATGCTGATCTTTTGATAGGTTTTATGGTTTTGATGGACCCATGTTTGTCGATCGATCCATTGATTCTTGGCTTTCAAATGCTTTATACCGAATTTATTAACATTAAAATCTTTTGTTTGAGGCATTTATTCATCAAATGCTTGATAAAATTATTAGACATATCCTAACATAGTTATTAATTGACAATTGAGTGCAATATGTACGTTTAATCCAAGGATAGTCTAAGCAAAATTTAATTAGTGTTTAGTATCTAGCGCAATGTGTTCGAGCCGTTGCATCCCGCCAGTCGGTTAATTTCCTGATGCATGCCCTAGCTCTCAAAGGACGCCTCTAGATTAGCTAAGTGACCTTAAACGTACTAAGTTTCGTCTTTCCTGACGTTCCACTCGTCTTTTAAAAACACTTTCAATAAAAATAAATAAGTTTGATGAATATTAAGCCCTTATTTTGAAGTTTTAGAGATGTAGAAAATGTCAATGCGTTTATCTGCTTTGCTAGGCTTTCCTCTATTCTTAACGGACTTCAGACCATAGACTTTAATATTACGTTAGTTCATTGCGTTTTGATGGCAGAACCTCGTTTTTTACCAGAGTTTAATTAAAATTTGCTTTGAACTAATACTTGCTTGCACAGGTATATAATTATTATGGTATTTTGAATAGTTTTTCTCTGAACGCCGATACTAAGGAATCCTTCAAGGCCTAATCGAATTCGTTCCCATCCTTGTTCTGTTGCTGGATAATTAACTCTTTCATCAATGGGACAGTGCAAGTTAGTGTGTTTCTTGTCCGCGCATAGTACGTAGCGGCGTCGACAGGAAATTAAACGCTTGGACGCGGCGGCCGCGACGTTTGACAGTGACGTTTCCCGCGCGATTTTGAGTGGACACGCCCTTATTTTCCTAGACGAGCCTATTGCAAGGCTTACACGAGGCACTATGAAGCGAGCGTTATAAATGTAACCTCTAAAGATGAATTGTTACATCCATTTCATCGTTTAAGCTGAAGTACCTACTCGACAACGTTTAAAGTATGCCTATATTATGTAAGTCAAAATTCTAGACGACTCCAGCTGGTAAATAATTAAATAAAGCGTTTTGATTCTAAAATGGCGACATTTATGGTGACAATGCAAGCGTTTAAAATGTGACGGTCCGATAATAATTTGATAGCGTAATGTTTTTGGATTAATCTGCTAGTTTTTTACTTTTTCTGATATATTTGAATGGGTGATACTTATACCCAGGAGTGAACTACATTACAATAGGTTTAAGAGAGATAGAGTTTCAGGTATAAAGTACTTTTTACATTATCTTGCCTTTACCACAGATAATAAATAATAATAATAAATATACTAAACCTTTACATAAGAATTAATAAATCGAGCCTAAATATCATAAACACAAAAACAACTAAATCGTATTTCATCTGCATCGAACATTATTACGAGTCTATTGCACTCGAAGTTCGAATAACCATAGTTTACCGATAAGCCCACAGAGCACCATCCGAAAACGAACTTTATTGGCTGGCACGCTGCAAACAATGAAATCGACTAATGGACATTACAAGAAAATAAAATGGGTAGAAAGTCCCGAGTCGTAGGCTGTTTATATATCATAATGAGGTTATTACGGAGCGTTGGGGTCTTATCTTGGTTTGCCGTTGCGAGTCTAGCGCCAAATTGGCGTGGCGGAGTGCGCGGGCGCAGATCACCCGAGATATGGTTAATTAAGGGGGCGCGCGCGGCGATCTATTTGGCCAGATCTAGCCGCTGACGTGTGAAAATACCCAATTAATTAACGTGAACTAGGCGGATCAGGCATCGCTCGCGTGCGGAACACGTCCGCTACCGGGGCCCTTTACCGCTTGAATTCACCGCATTCAAATACCGCGAGAATAAAGCATTTTGCGCTTCCTCATGTACGGTGAAGCAGTGACGAAAAATATGCGAGCAACAGCGAAAGGTCCTACAGCGAAATATAGCTTACTAGCCATAATGTTCTTTGGCCAATTCCACAGTATTTTATCGTCAAGGGATACGAAAAGTAGATTTTTTTTAGTTTAATTTATTTTTACTTCATCATCATCATCATCATCATCATTACAGCCCAATTATGTCCACTGCTGAACGAAGGCCTCCCTATAATTTCACGCGGACCGATCCCTTGCAGTTGACATCCATATGCTACCGCCACCTTAACCAGATCGTCGTCCATCTGGTTGGGTCGGCCTACGCTTCGCTTTCCGTTACGTGGACGCCACTCGAGAACCTTCCGCCCATCGGCCATCGGTTTATAAATTATTACTTATAATTACACAAAAGCAAGAGATAATCAAACCATAGAATTCACTGTTTACGCTGCTGGCGCCATATTTATTTTGGTGACTACTAGCGCAGCAGTAGTGCAAAATAAAAAATAAATTTGAATCACTTGGCTGAACCTAGATCAGTCATTTCGAAAGAGCTTACTTTCAATACCAAGTTTTCAAACAACTATCGGCCGAGCCATACAGTTGCCTAGCCTAGGCATCCAATTGGATGGCCAATTGAACCAGATGGCTGCGACATCTACATAAGGGTTGGGCATAAATATATGCTGAATCGCCTAGCACGTGAGTTAACTCTCGACGTAACTTACACACTAAAGCTTTATGAGCCTAAAAGCTTCTATCTTTTATCACTTCATTACTATACTTTAGTATTATTTGAGAAAACTAGATCCGTGGCGGTTATAAGTTCCTCAACGGTACTTGATTCCTTTTTTATTTATACTTGTTTAATTTGTAATTATTTTAGTTTAACTTTATTTTACGTTTTTCCTTTATTTGTAAATAATTAAAATGAGATGTTAAGCGATATAATTACAAACCATAAACATCATAAATGTTCCAGGCCATAAAAAAATCTTTGCGCTTGGGCCTCACGACCATAAGCTTATAAGGCAGCGTCAAAATATATGAACCTATTATCATATACCATACTTATATTAACATACAAAGATGCTCTTGTACCACAATACCCACATTACGTCATAAGCATGTATTGGTGGGCTTCTCCCGTAATACTAGATTACGGGAGAAGCCACCAATATCAAGGCAATAAATTTGACGCAGTCGCACCATAAAGGTCGCACAACTCGTTGCCTTTAAAATGGAGCGTCTATATGCGTATTTATGATAGCCGCCGTCAATTAGCCGAGTTCTCCGTTTCGTTAGTTGGGATAGGCAAGAGAGATGGAGGCAGCGATGGCCGCGGCGTAAAGCGAGTGTAAATGGGCCATTAGCGGTTGGCGCGCGTGTAATTGGCGCGCTAGCACGCCGCGCGCTAGATCCCGGATACATGCACGCCACTCGATGGATTAGATAATTGGCAGTTTTAGATTTAATTGGAAAAGTTTCTACTATGGAAATTGCAATAGGTTTTATAATGGTATATTTTTAATGAATTGTGCACTCGTTTGGCAATTTCTAATAACAAGTGCTTAAAGGATCGCCTTTGACTTCTTATAAACTCGTTTTGAGAAACAATTCCTTGCCTTGGATGGAACACCATTACCTAGATATAAAACCTTTTTAGTGTTTAGGTAAAATAATTTTATTTAAATACATACTTTGGATAGGTTTTAAGGTGGACGAGTAGTCTGACTGTACATCACAAATGATTTGTTTAATCTTTTGTATTTCCTACCTTTAAGTTTTTAATGACTTAAAATGTGCATTCGCACTCGGGCGCTCCATTGCCTACTAAACACGGTAGTAAATTATCTATATAAATTATCCCTATATATAAGGTGAGAATCTACACTGCGTGCATCAGGCCCATAATGACGTATGCCGGTGTGGTTTTCGCACACGCTGCGTCCAAACACGTCCATAGGCTACAAGTTATTCAGAACAAGTTCATGCGTAAAGCCACGGGAGCGCCGTGGTTCATACGCAACTTGAACCTTCATTTAGACTTAGGGCTGCCTACTATTTCGCAGTACCTAAAGTTGGCGTCCAAACGCTTCTTCGACTCGGCAATAGCGCATTCAAACCCGCTCATTGTCTCTGCTGATTATTCTACAACAGCAGCTATATAATAATATTTCACTCGCGCGCGTAAACGTCGGCGTCCACGGGACGTGCTAGACGATCCGGATGATCCACCACGGTCGCCGCCGCATCGGCGGCCGAAATAGCTAAATCACTAAAATTACTCCACAAATCGAGAACCGAGATTCCGCCCGCCGGCGGGGGCCATCGTCGCGTATCCCTGTAGGTTCGCACAGTCCCTATTCGCGTAACCGGCATGTGCCGCTTTTCTCCCCAAACATATGTTAGGCTACCAAGTCCCCCCCCCCCCGCAACGCCCTAAGCCGAGGTTCGAGTCCCGTTCGGGGACGCCCTTAGGCTCGTTGTGTAAATATTAAGGCTGAGAGCCATCTGCGCTCGCCACTTGCCCGGTGAAGCTGTAAAGGCCATCTGCGGCCAACAGCAGTAGTCAGTTCGAAAAAAAAAAGGCTTAAAATGACAGTGAATAAGCACAAGACGTGTAAAAAGGGAGTGCAAATGGGCCATTAGCGGTTGGCGCGCGTGTAAATGGTGTGCTAGGACGCTGCAGCACGCGGTGTGCTAGAGATACGTTGGATACTACGCCACGCGTCGAATAGTTAATTACCAGGTTTAGGTTTGAATGTATAACTGTAAAACATAATTCTAAATAAATTTGCGTTTGTTATCCATAGTTTCATCCTTCCTTTATATGTATCAATAAATTAAGAAAACATTCAGTTATTTCCTAATCGAGTTTAAACCAGTCATTATAGGCACATGTGTCTTTGCCACGTCAACAGTTTGCAATACACTGACACGTTTTGTACCCAGGCCGCGGACGGACAAGCTTATAAGTCCGGATCTTTGATAGCTTATTGTTCTTATTTTTGCAGAGGTGATAGTAGTTAATAATAATATAAACTTTATACAACATATTCATTGAAATGGGGCTTCCTGACTGAGCAATCGAAGCGTAGAAACATCATGCAAGACTACTTTCCCTGATTTGTACTGTGAAAGTTACACACACACACACAACATATCAATTCTTAATTAAATATGATTTTAAGAAAGAATATGATAATGGCAGCAATCTTGCTTCATAAGAAATCAATAGACTTCGATGACAGTGAACAAGTCTAAAGTCATTGTTCGTACGTGTCGATTTCAAACTCTGGACAATAGCGAACGCAGATCAAGAGACGCGCGATCGCCGATTGACGGCAGATCAGAAACAATTACCTTCCGAGTTTTTGTCGATGAACGATACACTAATTACAATAAGTGATCATTGACTTTTTAATTACGCCGCCCATTGAGGTGTCGATCATAACGGCTAATAGTTGCCAGTCAGTGCTTTTAATAAAGCCAGTCGTCTACGGAATGTTGGAAGTTTCGCTCGCGGAATTCCTACTATGAATTCCGGATATTTTTCTAACAGTTTTTTACTAAAGCCATGGGCATTTGTTTAATAATTTATGTTATTCGTGTCGACGAATTGGGGCCTAAAATATTGCACTAAGCATCCGTGGTGAGAGCATGTAAAAAAATAACAACAGTTAAACGTGTATTGTAATGTAGTGGTCAAAGAAAATATTTATGCAGCATGACTTCACCGCGTTGTATGTAACCTGTTTTTGTGTAGGTACTGAGGTACGAGTATGCGCTGCATTCCTCTCAAAAGAGATGTGCAGAAGTGGAGGCGTCTCGCCCGGGCCCTCAGCGCCTTCGGCCGGCCGTGAGAAACGAATGTTCCCGACCTCTAATTACGTTTTATGCGATATCGCCATTTAATTAGCAACATGTTTCCCATTCCGAAACATTAATTAATATTTTCATCAGAGTTCTCCGCATTTAACTGTGCTTTTATTACTCCCTCGAGATTTTAATAAAGATTCCCGACCACCCTCGTCGGAGTGTTATTGTTTTAAGAAATCTTATTAAGTTATTTTTATTGCTGACAGAGATCGTTTATTCCGTTGTCGACCGCCTTTCGATCTGCGTCCTTAATCGAGTGCGTCCCAATAATCGAATTGTTTGTTAATGTGTTTTTGTGTATCGATGACGAGTGTAGATGCAATGACATTCGTAAGTTTTTGTTTCAATAAAGTGACCTAGTGTGCGGAAGCATCGCGATAGCGGCCTCCGAATAAGGGCCACAATTAATTCAATGGGTGCACTGTAATTGTGGCAACAGATTAATAACCGATCCACGTACAGTGGACAAATTGTGCGGCTCGGCGCCGTGACATCTCTGTTGCGGCCGCACGAGCCCCTCAATATTAATAAGTTACAATTCATTTCACGTCAACTGTAGACTGTTGAAACATTTTTTTAGGTAAACTGTGGGATAATAGTTGTATTCTTTTTAACGTTGTAACTAGGTTAATTATATGTATTAGACAAACTGGAAAAGGAAATAATATAATACCAGTATAATACCTTAATGTTTATCTGTTATAATGGGTCACGTAGTTTTTTAATGATGCTTTTGAACATTATTAACATGTAAGTACATACCTACGCAATGAACTGTTTTTTTTTTCATTTACATTTTACCATACTGTATTGGAGCGACGGTGGCTCAATGGTGTGGACTGTCGCCTTCCTACCGGGAGGGCTGAGGTTCAAATCCCGACACGTACCATTGTGTTTTCGAATTTATATACATCAGTATATATACATATATACTGATGTATATATGTATATATATATGAATTTCAATATTCAAAGAAAAGTAAGAAGCAAACTGGTCAAAAGTTGCTTGAAGTGTAAACGACCTGGAATGGTGTAGGGGTTTACGAGTAAATATAAAGACTGCCTGATGAGCGAAGAGAAATATCATGTGTTTGGGACAAGAAATGGGATTATCTTTAAAAAGACTGAATTCATTGATCCCGGGCACTATCTTAGGATAGTACATGGTAATCCCCACTACCCCCCAATTGGGCCCGCGTGGTGGATTACAGCCCGATCTGTGCTAATTAGGACACTACATACATGTTTATTGAATGCCAAGAAAACGTTTAGACAAGACAAAATATTTAAAATCTGTTTTAAAAGCTAAGTATTAACAAAAATATCTCTTAAATTCTCATGTCTTATCAGGAATTAACAATTCAAACAAAACAGTGGAGGTAAGCGTAAGGGCCTTCTAAACACAAGTATTAATTAAGAGGGTTGGGCCCGTCTCTAATTAACCGAAGAGCCGGCCGCATTCAGTAATTAGGTACAGGGCTGTTCTCACGCTCGCAGCCCTAACATCGCCAATTAAATACATTTTATCAATTTCAATTATGCAAAAAGTAACGCGAAATTATGTGAGCTCTTTCACCCGTGACCTATAGTAGGATTCCTTAGAATAATACCAGATAATTATTAAATAAAATAAAATAAATACAATAAATATTCAGTGGCACAGGGCCATCTAGCCCCAAGTTAAGCGTGACCTTTGTAATATGGGTTCTTAGCAACGGATAAACATACTTATTTACTGTTTTCGTAAATACATACATATTATACATAGAAACACCCATACCATTACAAACAGACTGTTGTTTAGTTGTCTGTTTACTGCTCTAAAAGTTACGGTATCAAATGCGGCTACTTCCATCTCGTAAACTTCCCATTTCGTAAACCTCAAATTGTACCTATAAAAAGTTGCGTTTCGTAAACATTTATATTTTGATACATTTTTCCCATTTCGAAAACATTACAGTTATTGCATGTTTTAGTTCCCATTTAGTAAACTTTCTGTTGAAATGCAGAGCAATGATGTACATTTTTGTTTGTATTGATCTGGATATACTTCATATAATTGTTATACATAAATATATATAAAAGCGTATCCGTTTTTGTTACATATTACAAGTGAACTGCTTAGTTTGGGGCTAAATGTTTCAATGTGTATGCCAAGGATTTCCAAAAAGAAAAGTGATGATGATTTTTTAGTTAATAATAAAATCAAAATGCAAATATGAAGGTACTGCGGTTCTCTTCTGAACATGCAACGATATTTAAATGACTGCAGTAAGATATACTCTTTCACCATAGGTATAAAGTTTAAAATCCTTAAAACAGACAATAGCACTGATGTGATTTTTGTGGGATTACTTTCTCATAAAAGAAATACAATTTTACCCATTTGGTGTTGCGGTTGAGACGTCGGCTGCAACACCAAGGGTTCCGGGTTCGATCCCTGGGCAAACAAACATTGTGTGCATGAACTGTCCTGTTTGTAATGGTCTGGGTGTTTTCTATGTATAATATGTATGTATTTACAAAAAAAATGTATATATGTATGTTATCCGTTGTTTAGTACCATATACAGGCTTAACGCTTAACTTGGGCTAGATGGCGCTGGTGAATGTCATGGATATTTATATTATTATTTATCGCTTCTGCTAAAAGTTGGCAGTCAATAAAAGAGAGCAGCGTTAGAATAAAATTAATAAGGAACGAGATGTTTCTCTTAAGTGCAACCTTGAGTAGGTGTTGCGTAGGAGAAATGGCGAGATAATGGTATCATTGAGTGGCTTACTTACTTTAAACAACGAAAGAATCCGTTTTTTGGACTTGTTTTTGCAAAATGGAATCGAAATAATATAAAATCATTAGAAATTTTATGAAAAAAAATCTACGATATACGTTTTTGGGACTTTCAAATCATATCTAATATAATAATAGCGTCAATGACCCATTGGTGTGAACTGTTGCCTGCCGATCTGGAGGGCGCAGGTTCAAATCCTGCCACGTATCAATGGCTTTTCGAATTTTCGAAATCGTATGTACGGTTATCCAACGCTCTTACGATTAAAAAAAACATCGTAAGGTTGTGCGTGAAGTCGTCCAATCTGCTGGGCCCGCGTGGAAGACTAAGGCCTATACAGCCTATACGGGCTCGTACCCCTAGGTGGGGACGTATAATAGGCTGATGATGATAGTAAGGGTAACAAAGTGTAGGTACTTCTGTAGTGTTATTTTGTACATTTATTTACCAAACTTCAAACATTTCAGTGTGGCATAATTTTATCTGAAAATACATGTTTTTATATAAATATAACTGCCTCCGTTTTTTAGTGGGCCCTGCGTTAGGGTCGTGGGTTCTACACGCGCGGAAATACCGTCTAACTCTGTGTGTTTTTTCCAGTTTGTTTAGACATTGCAGGTCGAATCTATGTTTGGTTAAATCTTATGCGTTGTGTAGAATGTAAAAATTAATAAAAAAACATTTTAAAATATGCTTCTATTGTTACAGGTAGGTGAGTATCGTGGAAAGATGATTTAAAAAAATTTTTTTACGTAAGGATTACATAATATTATTTTATTTACATGACACTGTCTCTTAAACTTATTGTAGTTCAGTGCTGACAATGATGTCTCTCATTTTGCGTCAGATATTCAGATCGTTCGCTTTCCTCATTGCGCCTCCACTTTCCTTTCCATCAAGCCGAAGGATTTCCTACGATACGCTTGCTAACAAACTGTTCTCGGACCAAATAATTGTTTGTATGCTGGACGTCGGGCTTAATACCGATTGCAAAGGGTTTTCCCATTTTGCAGGCAGATTGCAAATAATAGTAAATTTGAAAATAATTATGTAAACTTTAGTTTCAGAGAGACCTCATCTTAATTGCCTATTTAAACGTTCAACTTGGTACACAACGACAATGTTACAATAACAGTGGTAAATCTAAAATAAGTTATGTGAATACGTTAAAAGTTTGACAGTGACAGAGCGGTGTATGTTTTGAGCAAGGTTAATTACCATGAGGTCACTGTGTCTGCGAGCACTGATATACGACATACCAAGAAAGGATTTATTCAACAATATATATTGACGACTAGCTGTGCCCCGTGGTGTTACTCGCGGTATAAGATGTTCTTCTGCAGTAAAGTGTAGTGTATTAATGTATTATTTGTACCTGGCAACCGTATAAAAAAGCGTATTCCCATTTAAAGTGTGAAAACGCATTTCTATGACCTCTGCATCTCTGGCATTGCATATACCTACATGTACCTACATAGGCGTCGCGACTTGGTGAACGTCAGGTGAGCCGTCTGATCGGTTGCTCCTTTTTATTATAAGATTTAAGTAAGTATGTATTTGATTTGACGACCCATTTGGTGTTGCGGTTGAGAGGTCGGCCGCAACACCAAGGGTTCCGGGTTCGATCCCCGGGCAGTACAAACATTTGTGTGCATGAACATAACATTTGTCTGTTTGTAATGGTCTGGGTGTTTTCTATGTATAATATGTATGTATTTACAAAAAAAAAAATGTATATATGTATGTTTATCCGTTGTCTAGTACCCATAATACAGGCTTAACGCTTAACTTGGGGCTAGATGGCGCTGTGTGAATGTCAGTGGATATTTATTTATTTTATTTATTATTTATGTATTATACACATCGATAGCTAAAAGCTTGCAATTTAATCAACTATTTTTAGGTATAGCAAACCTAATGGTTTCCTACTTTATTGAAACAGAGTTCTTTATTCTGCATCGGAACATTATACGACTTGTCGTTACTATATTTACAGTAAAACTCAAAGAGTTATACTTTAAGCGTGCCCTCACAGTCACAGATCAATTCACCTTTTACGCAAATAAGGTTGCAATAGAATCTATATAAAGTCAATTTACGAGCTGTCAGTGTAAGCCGTAAAGTAAAATCGTTCTTGGCGTCGATAATGGTGCATTTAATGTATTTGTGAGTCGACCTGGCACCTAGTCGTGGTATATGTATAACGTCGGGTAAGACATGACTCTTCGATTAACATAAAATCGAGAGCCCACTCGCGACCCTGCGTGGGCGTGCACTCTGGCGCATCTACCACAAATAGCACTAAACTAAAACACTCGAACTCTCCAATCTCGGAAAACCAAGCACAAAAATCTTAGCCATACGGGACATAATAAGCAAACCATTAACTATACCGAAATGGATAATGACTAAAACATTCCGTGACCACTAAACCGCGTTTAGTCAGTCATCATTAAAGCCAAACGATGTTGCAACGACATCGGTCGAAAAATAATTAGCAGTTAGGCGACCTCGCGGCTCGCTGGCGAAGGAAAACCGCACGAGAGCCGACATTGACCCGCGGCCTACGCTACGTTGCGGAATACATCGTTTTGTGAATTTTTACTCGTTTTAAAAACACACGTACACGCGGCGGCTAATTGCCGATTGCCGAGCACAAAAAAATAAAGATGACTAACCACTACACGCCGGCTCTGTACGATTTCTATCCGGTTCGCCCGTAAACCGATTATTACCACCACTTACGGGATCAATAATTCATGTCCAATTAGCTAATTACCGCAGGACGTAGTTATGTGTCATTTATATTTCATAGAGGTTCGTTTCAATTAATTTACCCAATTTAAATAGTGGTTTTACAATGTACCACAATATCGGCGGTCGCGTCGGACGCGCGCTGCGATGTAACGCACTGATAACATTCCGGTATCTACAGGTATCGGACTCGAAATTCTTGACGTGGTCAGGGCTGGGCCATACTTGAGGCTCGATTCCATCTCGACGTGAGCTCGAATGCGAGGAATCCACAGGCGATTGATTGAAGCGCGTCATCCATTGCGCTCGCTGTGCCAATCTAGTATTTCGAGTTGATCCCGCAGCGCAATGTTCTGCATTCCATTGCTTGACGACGTGGCATATTCGATGAGAGGTCTCGTCATTGGCGATAGGATCGTGACAGAGAATTCGTCGGCCGACTGCCGGTGGAATGCGCGCGGTAATTGATTTGTCCTGCGTAATCGACAGTCTGAACGGATTGACAGGAATATCGAGACGTCATGGCGGTGCCGGTCGGGATAGCAACATATTCTTGTTAGTGCTGTTGTTGACTTACACAGACGGAGATGGATGCAAGATCAAAGGATGCGCTGCTTTTATATCAGATAGCTTACCTGGCATGGTTTATTGATAATAGTTTTTTGTCTACAAATAATTTTAGGTTTCGATGTTTCGCTATATTATTGAAAGAAATAAATTCATCAATCGGCGTCTGTTTTCTCACACACACAAATAACGTTAAATAATGATAAAAATACAACAACATTATTAAAAGATACAAAACATTTGTTAGCATTACATTTCTCACCATTAAGTTTTTTTTTTTTTTTTTCCTTTATAGGCAGACATTTGACCGCCATCTCACCTGATGGTAAGTGAAGATGCGGCCGAGATGGATCATGACTGCCTAGAAACAGCCTATTCACTCTTGCCTTGAAGACGGCCAGGTTGAATGATCGGGGAACACATAAGGAGGCAAAGAATTCCATTCCTTTGCGGTGCGCATTAGGAACGAGGCACCAAAGCGGGCTGTGCGGATGTGTGGAATGTCTACCACGTAGGGATGGAACGCTCGCCTCCGTCTTGTATCCCGATGGTGAAAAGGGGCTGGTGGAATTAACGCGTGTAATTCCATCGCACACTCACCGAAATGTAGCCTGTAAAAAACTGATAGCCGTGCAACTCTACGACGATGCTCGAGGCTTTGCAGCTTAGCATCAGTCAGAGTAGGGTCGCCAATGAGCCGCTCAGCACGCCGCTCAATCGAGTCCAAAACAGCCAGTTGGTATTTGGCTGATCCATCCCATAGGTGGCAGCAGTATTCCATACAAGACCGGACTTGGGCTTGATATAATGCTAGAAGCTGTCCTGGGGTGAAATACTGCCTGACCTTGGAAAGGATCCCGAGCTTTTTTGCTGCAGTCTTTGCTTTGGACTCGATATATTGGCCGAAGTTGAGATTGGCAGTGAGATGAACACCAAGAAGCTCTAGGCTATCAGTCACTGTGACAGGTACATTCCGGAAAGTCGGAGCAAGCTCGAATTTGCTCCGCTTGGTGGAGAACAGACACGCCTGTGTTTTGGTAGCGTTGAACGTCACCAGATTAGCATCACCCCAAGAGGAGACTGCTTGAAGGGACGCATCCACACGGCTTACCATGGCCTCTCGACAAGACTGGGTTTCTTCCTTACTGGCCCTTGCGTCCGATAAATACCTATCCGTAACTGTGCTGTCGTCTGCATACCCAATGATACCGGGCATAAGCAAATCATTTATGTGCAGCAAAAATAGAGTTGCGGACAGGACCGATCCCTGAGGAACGCCGGCATCGATAGGTTGGAGGTCAGAAATAGTAGCCATCAATGACTACTCGTATTGACCGGTCACTCAGGAAATCTGATATCCAGGTGCAAAGGCCATCAGGAATACCAAATGAAGGAAGCTTACTTATAAGGCTAGCGTGCCAAACTCTGTCAAAAGCCTTAGAGATATCGAGTGACACGGCAAGAGCTTCACCGTGTCTCTCGATGGCCTCACTCCATAAGTGTGTGGCATACACAAGAAGGTCCCCAGTTGACCGGCCTCGGCGAAATCCGTATTGACGGTCACTGAGGAGATCGTTACCTTCCAGGTAAGCTAGGAGTTTATTGTTAAGTGCACGCTCCATAGTCTTACAGAGTATGGAGGTGGAAATGGGTCGATAATTGACAGGGTCGGCTCGACTACCTTTTTAGGTACAGGCTGCACGTTAGCAAGCTTCCACGACTTAGGCACAATTCCAGTCTCAAGTGAAAGGCGGTACAGGCGGGTTAGCGGCGGAGACAACTCGGGCGCACAGGTACGCAGGACTATTGCTGGTATACCATCAGGTCCACTAGCCTTACTCACGTCCAAAGACCGCAGGATTTTAAAGATCTCTCTTTGGTGAATCGTACTTCTACATTGAGCAGTCAGCACGGGGCGAGATAGGTGGAGTTTATTATAGTTTTATTTGTAACGTCAGATAAATTCTTCCGGTCACAGTCTAATTTTTTTTTAAAATAAAGAGAAAATAGTTTGTAGACCCCCTTTGGAACTATTTCTTGATCGGAGTGACATTGACTTGAATCTGACCAAGTAAATTGCCATACTTTTTTTCTTTTCTTTTACTTTGATATCTAGATCAAGAAATACAATAGGGTATTGAGAAACTTAGTTGCTAACTACATCTTCAAAATTCTTTATCAATATGGAATATTTTAATGCCAGTTAAGTGTTACGCGTCAATTAAAAGACGATGAGGTGTCGTGTCTCGCGTCGTGCTGTCTGCCATATAGTTGTGAAGTCATAGCCGACTTTGCATTATTACTTTTATAATTATTTACCTAAGTTAATACTTTTTAATTGCTTTTATAAATAATAGATGAAATAATATAAATATGACGCTGAGATCACATTCTTAAATATTACTAAACTTATAAAACTCCGAATTATTTTTATATTGGGGCTGGCGGTTTTGGGACCATAGCCAACCGTGCTGGCCTAATATCTCACTCTTGATTGGCAGGATTTATGACGCGAAGCTCTTGAGTCCTTAAAGATGTATGTAGGTTCGGCTATCCTAAATGCAGATTGTACCTACGTATGTTGGAAACACATATAATAAACAAACATATCTACATACTAATTATACTATTTTACATAATTTAAGAGTAGATATAGCTTGGATCGCTATTTTTACATATCAATCTGCCTCTCTTCAACCTATTGCAAATTTGTAAGGCCTAAGTGTTTCCTATTTTGCGTCACATATTCCACCGCTTTCCTTATTCGCCAGCGACATTTAGCAAGTCGTCGGTGCATCGTCCATCCGTCTTAACTATGTATTTGTTTTTGTTGGTGGTTACTATGATCCTGAACGGTATGTTATAAACATCCTGATTTTAATCGTGTATCAAGGAACTTGGTAGCTTTGGACTATCGACATTTAGACACACCTCAAAGTCTGAACTTGATTAATTAATTTCGTTATAACTGTTAAATAAATCAAACGTTTAGCGGTAAACAACTTTCGCTAATGACCGTCGGACTCTTTGTATCGGCTGTCGATTGAAATATTGGAATCGCTTATTCGATCCGCGGCACGCGATTCCAAACTGGTACAGCTTGGCTGGTGCGCGAACTCAAATAAAATTAATATTCATAGCCGTTGTATTTATTGGCTTTCAATTAGTTTAATCTTAATGGTGCATTAACATACGCGCGGGCGGCGTCGTTGTATTACCATAGCCGTTAATGGGTTGCCACACGAAAAATTAACTATATAGATTGAGCTGTGTGATGTGATACGTGCTGGGATATTATAATTATACCCATGGCTTTTCGATGCCATTAATGTTTACAATTTAGAATTCAGCACGGACGGTTTTGGACATGACCTTGAAAACAAAATAAAAAAGTTACTTTTGTTGTAATGATTATTATCTTTGTAAATTAAATTCAAATCGTTACTGTAAACTAAAGTACATAACCACAAATTTAACCATAACATTTTTGATTGCACTCGAAAATTGTCAAGTGCATTTGAGAATCCTTAACACAAAATGAAACGTCATCTCAGTTACTGGAAGGACAATGTCAAATCGGGAGTATAATATAGGTAGGTACCCTTATAAAAATAGAGTCATCTATTTTCTTTAGGTTTTTATTTACTTATGAATTGACACAATTTCTTCGGCACTTAGGTAATTGAATTTTGTTAAAGAATCCTTTAATTTTTAAAGTTCAAATAATATTCATGAACACATTGAGTACGTTTTTAATTATTTTACTTGATTCACTGTTGGACAAATGTGGCTGATAAATACAATCGACTGTAAAGTGAAAAGGGTGTTAGCAAGTCTACACAATACCATACGTTGTTCAGCAGTGTTTATATCACAGAGGGTTTATTTTCATACACAGAGGGTTTATTTTCCTAAACCCTCTGTGATACCACAGAAATCGACTACCCTAAAAGATGATTAGATAAATCTAAAAAAAATGGAGAAGTTACATAATAATAATTGGTATACAGTATTGGATAATACAGCGCAATAAGATTTTTCCTTGTTCCTACTGGACGTTATATGCAATGAATATGAGTAATGTTTTTAAAATTGTAAAGGTATTGTGGTTTATTGCTTCCAAAATGTAAATAAATATTTATCATTATTTTTATGACTAATTTTCGCTACCATCCCTTGCTTGTAAAAGCTAAAAGGATACTAAATTTAACTTAAAATGATTACGTTTTGAGAAAAGTCCTAACTTCAACCTGTTGCAGTCCACTGCTGGACATAGGTCTTCCCTGTTTTGTTCCAGATATCCCGGTTCACTGCTTTCCTCATCAAGCCTCCACCAGCAACCATATGCAAGTCGTCGGTCCATTGGGCCGGAGGGCCTCCTAAGCTACGCTTGGATGATGCGGTCTCCACTCCAGAACTAGTCTGCTCCAACGACCATCAGTTCTGCGACATACGTGACCGGCCCACTGCCATTTCAACTTTCTTATCCGGCGAGCTGTCGGTAGGTTTAGTTTTCTGCGGATAACGTCATTTCCGATCTTATTCTCACTCATTACCGGTTGCCTAACTTTAAATTTGTGAATCAATCCCGCAGTCAGTGTCCATCTCTCAGCTGTGTATGTTAGTACGGACAGGACGCATTGCTAAAAGTCATATAGTCATAAAGCCATATAAGTCATATAAAAAAAATAGATAAAAAAAAAATTAAAAGTTTCGGGGATATAACATCCCCCTGTCCCACACCACGACGCAATTGGAAATAACCTTTATATTAAAATTACCGTAAGAAATTAGTAGATATTTAAAACAAAATGTCGTTATGATAAAAACTTAAGTGATTTAATGAATGCATTACTCACATTCAACCTGTCAACATGCAATAACATTTGCAAATGGGTTAACTCGCAGTGGTCCCTTACTTTATTTGCTGCCTTACGTGGTAT